>CM075785.1:0-29870 GCA_037974285.1 Rhodotorula glutinis
AGAAGTAGTATCCAGCAAACATACCGAATACAGCTCCCATTGACAGAACGTAGTGGAAGTGAGCTCAATAACCCTCCAATTTGTATAGTTAGGAGGATAATTGGACTATATCTTCATCCAAACCATACCTTAAGTAAAGAGTGGAGTTATGTTAGTAGTCTCTGAGAGATATCTGCTGATAGTTAGATCTGTAAAGGGCTAATTACTTGTCACATAATCTATGTTGAATTAGCTCTAACGTTCCAGCATATACATAATTTTGTTACCACAGTTACCTGTGGCAGTAGCAGTCTATTTGCTGTCAAATGGTTCGTGTGACACGTAGTAATCGAAGTAAGGCTCGTTGTGCTTCATGCGTAACAGTAGAGACTTAGCATTAGTATTGCGATCTCCAGTTAAAGCACGTAAACAGTCCCGAATGCTAGACCACTTAACTTGTGGTCCCCCTGTGATAGGCTTACCGTACACTGGCTTCGCGTCGGCTTTGAGCGAATCTACTGGTACAAATGTACCTACAGTAGACATCGAATTGTCTGCTCCTGAGATTAACTCGTGTGATACGAAGTAAGTATCCCGCCACAGGGCTGTTGTTGTAGCCAACTGACGAACTGATGAACCATTTAGGCCGGAAGCTGCCATGAAAGCAGTCACTGAGCTATACACATGTAACAATACTGTTTGAGCTGCATTGTAAATGTATACCGGTTTAACGATTCGTCGGTTAGGTTCTACGCTGAATCCTTGTACGATGGCCTGTACGGCCTCAGGAGTCAAGATAGAAGTTGAAATAACAAAGCCTTTGTAAACTTGAGTCTTAACAGCGCGACGGGCAGTGTTAGCGTGTACATTCAGCACTTGGGCTAAATGTTGTAGTCCTAAGCATGTCTCACATAAGAGAGATGTAGTAACCGAGTACAGATAGTAGGTAGTAGCACGTGATAATGACCACAGGTCCTTTTGTTCCTGTGAATGTGTGCCACCCCAATGAGCACCTTGAGTTCCAGCTAACCCGTACTGAGGGTTGTTAGCACCAGAACGATCAGGCTGTACACCAGGCGTGTAAGCTGGGCCTGTGGCATCTCGTCGGGCATTGTATACCATAACGAAATTGTCCAGGTAGAACTGCTCTTGTACTAGAGGGTCATCGCAATGATACACATCTAGTGAGAAGTTCTCATGCCCATACTTTAACAAGGCTGCAGAAATGACTGAACCTCGTGAGATCTGGTGCTCTAAGTATGAGGGACGAAAGTAGTCCGAGAGTCGTCCAGATAGACCTACTGTTGAACTTCCAACATACTGATGACCATTAATAAGGTTAGTCCACAGGTAAATACCAGGTTTTCCTTGGTGAGCTGTAAGAGCTAAACCTTTGGCTAGAGCAGCGTTAGGATAGTGTGTATGTCCCTCTGGTAAATTTGCTGCACTCGGTTTCATAGGAACCATTGACAGCAGAGCGGGTAAAATATAGTCCCAAGCTACTACGTAGTATGTATCGTGAATTGCAACGTCTAGTGAGGCGTTAGCAAGAATTACACCTGTCAGTCCACCAATAGTGAATAGAGCAATGAATCCTAGGGCGAATACCATTGGAGCAGTGTATCGTAGTGATCCACCGTAACATGTAGCAAGCCATGAGAAAATTTTAATTCCTGTAGGACTAATGAGTTACCTATTTCAGGTTGAGGGCAACTCATGGACTATCTCTTACTGATTGATATCAGTTAACACCTATAGTCTCTGAAGCTATTAGCTTGCTGGTTAGCTCGAATATATGTATCCACAATTGTGGTCAATTCGATACAAATGCTTTCCAGCATAGAGTGTAAATTGTGCGGCTCCTAATTTACCGCAATAATCATTGTGGCAGCTGTGAAGTAAGCTCGTGTATCAACATCTAGTCCAACAGCGAACATGTGGTGTGACCAAACGATGAATCCAAGAATACCGATACTGAACATAGCGTATACCATTCCTAAGTATCCGAATACAGGTTTTCCAGAGAATGTTGCAACTACGTGTGATACAATACCAAAGGCAGGGATGATAAGGATGTATACCTCAGGGTGTCCGAAGAACCAGAATAAGTGTTGGAATAGGATTGGGTCACCTCCTCCAGCTGGGTCGTAGAATGATGTGTTGAAGTTTCGATCTGTTAGTAGCATTGTAATTCCACCTGCTAGCACTGGTAGTGATAGTAGAAGTAGAATTGCTGTAATGAAGATCGCCCAACAGAATAGAGGAAGTTTGTGCATTGACATACCAGGGTGTCGCATGTTTAGGATTGTAGTGATGAAGTTCATCGCACCTAACATTGAACTAATACCTGATAAGTGTAGGCTGAAGATAGCCAGGTCAACTGATCCACCTGAGTGGCTTTGAATTCCTGATAGTGGAGGGTAGATAGTCCATCCTGTACCAGCTCCTTGCTCTACTAGTGCGCTAGCAAGTAGTAGAATTAGTGAAGGTGGTAGAAGCCAGAAACTAATGTTGTTTAGTCGTGGGAAGGCCATATCCGGTGCTCCAATTTGTACAGGAACAAGGTAGTTACCGAATCCTCCAACAAGTGCAGGCATACGAGTATCCTACTCTCTCGAGCAGGGTCAGACTATGTCTTTATCCTTCATACACACAAATATATGTGTGATAAGCGTTAGGATAATCTACAAATAGTCGTTAAGAATCATATCTACAAATCGCCCAATTGATCCAATGTAACTAGTATGCTAGTTTGAATCACTTAAGGGTGTCCTTGAATATAGTAAATGGCAGACAGAGGATTTCTCCTCGACTGGGCTATGCCAATGTAGCTTTATGAAAGCATAACCATGAAGAAAATCATTAGAAGAGCGTGAGCTGTAATGATTACATTGTAAAGTTGGTGGTTTCCTTGTAAGTATTGTACTCCAGGTGATGCTAACTCCATTCGAATTAGCACACTGAAGGCAGTTCCAAGCATTCCACTGAATACAGCAAAGATAAGGTATAGTGTACCAATATCTTTGGCGTTAGTACTAAAAAGCCAACGTGTCAAATCTTGTGTATTTTGAGATATTCTGATCGCATTTAAATACATAGCCTGGCCCAAGGGCTTTCACCCTCCAGGTCTTTCTTACCCTTCGCGATTGCTCAGGGTGGCGAAAACTGTAGTAAGACTAAGAGCTATGATGAGTCCCTTATAGTTAAGTGGTGCTATATAAGATAGCGTATAATATCATTGTACAACATATAAGGTACAATACATGAATTGACAAATTCTACCTTGTATGTTGATCCTTTACACAATATAAGAGTGGCTTTAGAGGTGCTAACTTATATTGTCCTTAGAGCTATACGGTGCAGCGAAGAACTGTTAATTCTTAGAGAGCTGGTTCGACTCCAGTTAGGGACTTCCTTAACTTTCTATTAAGGAATGCACAACTATCGTTCTAGTTGACTATACACTCATGGTTCGCCTACTCAGTCTATGACTCTATCTACGCCTCTATCTCTGAGTGCAAGAGTACTATTATTTACATATGAACAGCTTCCTACTTGACCTATTAGCATTAGGTGCTATCTTCTCAGGAATTATGGTTATCACTGCTAAGAACCCTGTTATTTCGGTACTATTCCTAATTGCAGTGTTCCTTAACGTAGCTGGATACCTTGTACTTCTTGGAGTAGCTTACCTTGGACTTGTATACCTAATTGTATACGTTGGAGCCATTGCTATTCTATTCCTGTTCGTTATCATGATGCTTAACCTACGACTTGTTGAGCTAATTGAGACAGGACAAGAGTACACTCAAAGCTTACCTATGGGAGCCTTCTTAGGTTCACTATTCTTCTTTGAGCTACTATCTATCTTACCTACTAGCTACCACGATGGAGGTTCACTACACACTTCACTAAGCGTACTATCATGGTTCAACTCTACACTTCTATCTGCAGGTGACAGCCAAGAAGCAGAAATTGGTGGAATGTCTGCTACAGAAGGAGTGCACGCTGCATTCAACCCTGTAGTTGCTGACAACGCTCTAACAGGTTTCACACAAATCGAGAGCATTGGACAAGGACTATACACATACGCTTCATTATGGTTAGTTGTAGCTAGCGTAATCTTCTTACTAGCTATGGTTGGACCTATTGTACTATGTATGAGCCCTTCAACAGGATCACAAGCACAACCAGCTCGAGCCGAGTAATTACCCCCCTTTTCTGGTAAAGCCTGTATCTCCCCGAGAAAGACAAGTATAGGCTATGCACCAGACAAGGTACTACATAAGGTATTACACAAGTACTACACAAAGTACTACACAAGAGTACTGAGACCTACAAGATGATCTATATTCGTATCTTATATGTTCTACTACACATATAAGAGATTTACAATCTTACATGTAAGCCTATCATAAGTATTGTTGTCTAGATACATACATAGTGTACTATTAGGCCTGATCTCTAGGTTATTGCGCAAATGATGTAGCGGTAACATAGCTCACTTCCAATGAGCTCTCATCGGTTCGATCCCGATTTTGCGTACAAGTTAAGAAGTTTACTACATCTTAGGTTTTGTATGTACCTTATATACTATACATTTCATTTATAAGAGATTACCTACATCTTCTCCATATCTGCAAGCCACGTAATGCTAGTTATCACATTACTTACACTACTAATTGCGACACCGCTTTCTTCATCTACTAAATTTACGCCTGAACAGCTTCATCGGGCAACTGCTGTAACATTCTTCTTCGCTGCAGCCCTATCATTCAACGCTTACTACGTTGCTACTTTAGGTGCTGGTGTAAGTCTATACAGTGGACTATTCCATGTAAGCACAGTCTCAATGGCAATCGAATGCTTTATCTTCGTTGTTGGAGGACTGATTCTTCTTCCTTGGGCTTCTCGAACTTCTGTTATCCACCATACTAACGAGTTCGGACAAGGTTACACTCCTGGATTAGGTGCTAAACCATCTATCCCTGAGTTCGCACTTATTCTAGTATTCACTACTATTGGTGCTTCATTCTTAGTATCTAGTACTGATCTTGTATCACTGTACCTAGCTATTGAGCTTCAAAGCTTTGCTGTATACATTCTTGCTACTCTTTACCGAGAAAACGAGTCAGCTACATCTGCAGGACTTAAATACTTCCTATTAGGTGCACTATCATCAGCTCTTATTCTTCTTGGATCTGCTCTAGTTTACGCATACACTGGTCTAACTAACCTTGATGCTATTAGTAGCCTTATCTCTGTATCTACTACATCTGACAGTGTTACACAAGGTGTAATGCTTGGTCTAGTAATTATGACTGCAGGATTCCTATTCAAGATTGCTGCTGCTCCATTCCATAACTGGGCTCCTGACGTATATGACGGAGTACCTACAATTGTAACTACATGGTTAAGTGTAATGCCTAAGATCTCTATCTTTGTATTACTACTAACTGTAAGCTCACTAACTGAAGGTCTAGGACTAACATTTGGTGACATTACTGTAAATGTATGGCAAGCTCTTCTACTTGTATGTTCACTACTTTCACTAATTATTGGTACTGTAGTAGGACTATCACAAGTACGAATCAAACGACTGCTTACATACAGTACTATTTCACATGTAGGATTCATGCTACTTGCCTTAGCTGTAAGTGGTCAAGAGTCAATTGATGCATTCCTATTCTACCTAATCCAATATACTCTAACTAACCTGAACGTATTCCTAATTCTACTTGCATTTGGGTACTTACTAGTTAAACCATGGGCTCAAAAAGGAACAGGTGATGTAGAGTACATCAAAGAGCTACGAAACCAATTTAGTCAAAGCCCTGCCTTAGCACTTAGTCTACTAATTTGTCTATTCTCTATGGCTGGTGTACCTCCTATGATGGGATTCTTTGCTAAATATGCCGTACTTTACTCAGCAATTCACAATGGTTACTACTTCCTATCTATTGTAGGAATTTTAGCTAGTGTTGTAAGTGCTGGTTACTACCTACGAGTTGTGAAAGTACTTTACTTCGAAGAGTCATCACAACCTACAGGAGATGGTGTAGAGCTATCAAGCACACACTGTTACCTAATCGCTGTACTAACAGCTGCTATTGTACTATTTGTACTACATCCTTCATTACTCCTAAACAGCACACAGTTAATGGCTATGTCTATCTATGGTTACTAATGACAATGATTGTATTATTCTTTTTCGTTCCTGTACTAGTAGCTATTCTACTACTACTAAACGTTCTATTAGCAGTACACCGACCGGATGCAGAGAAAGTGTCAGCTTACGAGTGTGGATTTAACCCACTACAACAACAAACTCGAGCACCATTCTCTGTACAATACTACTTAGTTGGTATTCTATTCCTAATCTTCGATCTTGAGATTGCTGTACTATACCCATTAGCCGTTACACTATACCAAGTATCAGTATACGGATTCTGGGTAGCAATGATCTTCCTAGTACTACTGACTGTTGGATTCGTATACGAGTACAACAAAGGAGCTCTTAAATTCACTGACCACCGATCTGCTATCTCTCGAGAAACTATCGAAGTTGCTACAGAAAGTGAAAGTGATCTATTAGCACAAGAGAGTACTTTAGACGATACTACTTACACAGTACACCATGCAGAAGCACCAGCAACTGCACAAGTACGATAATCCCCCCCTTTTTACGTACTATTGTATATGTCATATTCGTATCTTATATGTTTGTATACAATTGACATTTCTACTCTTTCCTGTTGAAGAAAGGAACAACCATGACGCATGATCCGCAAGTTGAGTATGTTACCCCATACTACTGACCTATTCTTTCCCTAACCAGTTAGTTTAGTATAGGTTTCCCTGTTCTTATTCTCTGTAACAATCCTTTATGTCGTTAGTCTCTTATATATGAGACATAGTAGAGGGTACTGGTATAGGGTACATTACAAATATAAGGTACATTACTCTATAGAAAGGGGGGGGGTATGAATTAGTGTAGGTCAATAGCATCTCGTAGGTATACACATGTAAGTACTACGAATACGTAGGCTTGGATGAAGCTTACGGCGATCTCTAGTCCAACAAGAGCTAGGAAGATAGCCATTGGTAGTACAGCTACGAAGAACATTACTACACCAGATGTAAGGATAGGCCATAGCATTCCACTTAAGATCTTAAGTAGTGTGTGACCAGCAACCATGTTAGCAAATAGCCGTACTCCCAGGCTAAAGGCTCGAGCTAGGTATGAAATTAGCTCAATTAGTACTAGTAATGGAACCATTCCTAATGGTGTTCCAGCAGGTACGAAGTATGAGAAGAAGTGTACACCGTGTCGGTATAGACCAAGAATTGTAACTCCAAAGAAGATTGTGAAGCTTAGACCAAGTGAAACAACGGCACTAGTCGCTACAGTGAAGTTATAAGGCACGTTTCCGCTTAGGTTTGCCAGAATGATGAAGAAGAATAGTGAGTAAATGAATGGTAGGAACACTTCGTTCGCTGATCCAATTTGCTCTTTAACCATACCGTGTAGTGACGCGTATGATGACTCTAGTCCGATAGACCATCGGCTAGGTACTAGTCGTCGATCGTTTGATCCTAGTACGTGTACTCCAATAGCAAGTACAAGTACAACTAGTGTGTAGAATCCAAGGTTAGTTAGTGATAGGTTCAGTCCTCCAAGAATAGGAGCGTTCAGTGATACGAACGGAGATACCTCGAACTGCTCTAATGGTGATGTGAAGATAGTCATAGTTGAATTTAAGGTAAGCTACTATACGTCTCTCTATTTGTCATAATACACCTGTTCTTTTCTAAACAGGAAAGAATAGATGCTAATGATACATTGAAGTGAATACAATGCATTCTACACATACAATTAGGAGTGTAGAGTTGAGATCATAGATCTACTAGAGTAGTGACTACCGTCTCTTATATTTGATACATTAGTTACGTATCTTATATTATCTGTAAACAAATCACTCTGTCAGTCTCTTATACTTTTGTATACGTACAACATATACCTTAAAGTAAAGAATTCGGAGGACTGGGAGTCGAACCCAGACGTTCTTCAACCCAAATGAAGCGCCCGACCGTTAGGCTTCCCTCCGTATATACTACTCATATACTCTTATATGACATAATCGTAGTTGTAAATATGTGTAATCAATGTGGTATCGTCAAGTCATGCAACACATTAGTATCACTCAGCTCACTCCTTAACGGAGCTTACACATGTGACCTATCAAGGACGTGGTCTACATCCCGTTGCTGTTTAGTCTCCAAAGAGCAGCTTCGACCTTATATGCTTTCAGGTCTTATCCTTAACGCACGTAGCTACTCTGCGGTACAGTCAAATGAACTATAGCAGATACACCAGAGGTGCGCACCTGATGGTCCTTTCGTACTAACCAGATGTTCTTCTTCGCCTATATGTCCCACCAGAAGATAGGGACTATACTGACTCACGTCGTATTAAACCCAACTCACGTACCACTTTAATCAACGAACAGTTGAACCCTTCCCAGCTGATACACCGGGAGGATGTGATGAGTCGACATCGAGGTGCCAAACAGCGCTTACGATATGAACTCTTTCGCGCTATCAGCCTGTTATCCCTAGCGTAACTTATCCGATGAACGATAGCTGTACCATAACATACTATCGGTTCACTATGCCCTACTTACGTACCTGATTGACCTGTCAGTCTTACAGTTTAGCACACTTTTGCCATTATGCTGTTATTGGCTCTTCATAGCCACTTAGTCTCCGGCTAAGCTATGTGTACCTATTGGACCCCTCCGATGCTTTCTTGGAGGGTACCGTCCCAGTAAAACTACCCACTAGGCAATGTCCCTTGGCTTATTACCAAGGTAAGTCTGACCATGACTTGTTGAGGTCTCTCACTTACGCTTTATCAGCTACCTCATACCTGTGACAAGTGATGGCCTAGTACAATGCCTAGCTATAGTAAAGTTGCATAGGGTCTTCCCGTCTATCTGGTGGTAAACCGCATCTGCACGGCTAATTCAATTTCACCGAGCCCAAGCTTAAGACAGTAGGAGCATCGCTATTCCATTCATGCAAGACCATAATTAGTGGCCAAGGCATTTTGCTACCTTAGGATCCTTATAGTTAAGACCGTCGTTTATCTCGACTTCTAGTTCAATGTATATGGTAAGCCATACACATCATAACTTTATCGCGAGACACCGGACAGGAATCACAACCTATACGACCACGTTAGTGTTAGCAGGCTGCTGTGTTTTGAGTAAACAGTCGCACTCCCTGATTCTGTGCCACCCTCATACTGCCTAAACAGTACAAAGGCATCTCTTATTGTCGAACGTACGAGATCAGTTTGCCGAGTTCCTTAAGCTTGGTTATCTCGTCACCTTAGTATACTCTACCCGAGGACCTGTGTCGGTTTAAGGTACGGTAGTAAAGTTGCATTATTTTCCTGGGTCTCAGTAATGAGCCCGTTCTGCAACATAATCATCAGAGCTTCGCATTGGCTAACTCCTTAGACACCGCTTATGACCTGAGGCAGTGTAACTTGCCCTCAGAACCCTTCCTCTTTCGGTGTGGATGATTTAACATCCATTCTTGCTACTCATGCCAGCATCCTCACTCCAGTGACCTCCAAACAATAACATACTGCTCTTCATTGGTACTGGACGCTCTGCTACCTCTTAGTATCGATAATGAATATAGATACTAGACAGTGGTATTGGTGTATTGATTAGACCCGGTATATCTTCGGCGCACACTGCCATTCTAAATTACTTTAGAGATAGACCACTGAGCTGTTACGCTTTCTTTAAATGATGGACGCTTCCAATCCCACATCATGGCTGTCTAAAGCAATGCACTTCCTTAATTTCACTTGTCAATATCTTTGGGACCTTAACACACTGTTTGGGCTGTTTCCCTCTCGTCCTAAGACCTTATCACCCTAGGACTCACTGCCAATGATCACTTATGGTCATTCCGAGGTTAACTGACCTAGATAGAGCTGTTACGCCCCCCTAGTCTACGGTATAACCGTATGTCAATCAGTGCTGTACCTACCATAACCTTACATTGACGCTGCACTGCAATGCATTTCGCAGAGAACCAGCTATCACATCTTTAGATTAGCATTTCACTCCTATCCACAGGTCATCCAAGTACTATGCAACGTACACTGGTTCGGTCCTATATACCTGCCCATGGATAGATCAAGATGTTTCGGGTCTTGTACTGCAGATTTAACCCATCCGTGATTGCGATCACAGATAGTCGCTTTCGCTAGGGCTCACACCTTACCTGCAACACAAACTTGCTGACCCATTATGCAAAAGGTACGACATCACATATTAATGCTCTGTCTGCTTATAGGATTGCTAGTTCAGGCTCTATTTCACTAGTCATCGACTTTCTTTTAAACTTTCCTTCACAGTACTATTCACTATCGCTAAACGTATCATACTTAGCCTTGGATGATGGTGCACCCTTATTCGGGCAGGTTTGATGCCGCCCTACTCACTAAGATGCCAGAACTTCATACGAAATTAAGGTCCTTAGCTAGTTGTAATAGAGTAGTAGTTCTACAGGACTATAACCTTCTATGGTACATATTACTATGCTTCTACCCATTCCAGAGTATTGGATCTACTAGTCACTATTACTAGGCTATCCTGCGTTCGCTCGCCGCTACTGACAGGGTCTCGGTTGATTTCCTTTCCTAGACTTACTACGATGTTTCGGTTCAGTCCGTAGTCATACACATATGTGCTATATGGTTTCCCTTGAGATCGGACGTGTTTAGTCCATTTAGTGTTTCCACTTCTCTTCTGATACGCTTGCTAGTCATCCCTAACAATCCCTTTAGTCACTTGACGATAGATTCCACATTGATATCGATACTTATCTCATCGATGTACTAAATATTCGTATCTTATATATTCTTAAATAGGTATGCAAAGGTCTTTCATCCCCCCCCCTTGTAAAGGGGAGATACAGGGGTCAGGCCGTGAAGGTAGGGTAAGACTGGATATTCCTTAGTGGGTAGAAGAACGCATAAGAAGCCAATGCCACTAGTGTAATGCTAGGGGGATAGAGCATACTTGTCCAGACGGTGCTCCATTGACGCAAGTCTTTGATACTCCCTATCTGGAGTCAATTATAAGAGACAGAGGACATACTCACAAATCCTTAAACATAAGAAGAGGGAAACCTATACTAAAACTAACTGATTAGGGAAAGAATAGGTCAGTAGTATAGAGTATTAGACTCAGCTACGGAGCCAAAGGAGTAAATAGAAGGATTACACATATAGAGTGTATATTAGTCGCCTTATCTCTTCATAGAGTTAGCATAGGTAGCTAACTAAATAGTTGGGTAGTGCAATCTTATTACATATAAGAGACAGATTTCATATTAGAGTGTCTCATATATAAGAGACTAACAAGATAGTCATACAATATTCTCTATCAGTAACATGTAAATCATACACGCTCAACTACAATCTCAGTCCTAATGTTGACTAAGTAGTAGTGTTTGTGTAGGTATAATCCGTAGTAATACCTCTAATACAATGTAGATGAGGTATACTATCTATACAAAGTTAAGGGCTTAATCATGGCCCCGAACGAATGCTATCTGGTTGTTTGACACATGCAAGTCTACAATTACTTATGTAGTTGTGGCGTACGGGCGAGTATAACTAGGATGCTACCTTTAGGAGGCTTAATCAGCCATATGCACATATGTGTAAAGGACCGTGTCCGCCTATTGATGCTTTTAGTTCACAGCAGTTAGTTGGTGAGGTAATGGCTTACCAAGGCAATGACGTGAAGGTGCAGGATGAAAGTCTCAACACCCGCAGTGGAGAATGAAAAGTCCCACATCCTAATTACAGGAGCAGCAGTGGAGGATCATCGTCAATGGTCGTAAGACTGAACGTGCAAACCAGAATCAATCTGAGCTTAGGTTCAATTGATGTAGTAAGGCAGGATAATGACTAGTCTTACTAATAGTCGTGACCAATCCCGGTGCCAGCAGTTGCGGTTACACCGGTACGGCAAGCATTGTTCGTTGTGAATAGGCGTAAAGGGTACGTAGGTTGTTCTTTGCTACATTAGTCAGTAGAGAACTTGAATCCAATAGGAGTTACCAGAATTTCGAGAGTAGCGCTGATATGCTTTGATACTTGAAGGACTACCAATGGCGAAAGCAGGTAACTAGTTAGAGATTGACACTGAGGTACGAAAGCGTAGGGAGCAAACAGAATTAGATACTCTGGTAGTCTACGCTGTAAACTATGAGTGCTAGTATTTTGTCATATGATGAGATTCTTAGCAAACGCAATAAGCACTCCGCCTGGGAAGTACAGTCACACGACAGAACACCAAATGATTAGACGGTCCCGAGGACCCGCAGTGAAGCATGACACTTAATGCGATGACCCGCGCATCATCTTACCTAAGCTTGAATCCTGGTAGTTTACTATCAGTGACAGGTGCTACATGACCCTCTTCAGCATGTGTTGTCAAATGTCTGGTTAAATCCGCTAACATGCGCAATCCTTACTGTTAGTTACTGTCTAGCAGTGTACGGCTGATATAGTCGTAGAATAGGGCTAAGAGAGGTCCCCATGACCTTTATGCTTAGGGCTGTAGTTGTGCTGCGAAGAGTTCTACAATGTGAGGCGATAAGCTAATCATCAAAGGAATTCACACGGATTGAGGTGCTAAGTTAACCTCATGAAATAGGAATTGCGAGTAATCGTGGAGTAATGCGCCACGGTGAACATACCACTCGGGATGTACTAATTACTCATCAAGTCGGGAAAGAATTGAGTTTATGAAAATGGATGACACCTATGTAAACTATTAGTAACGCTTATGCTACATTTCTGTAGTGTAGAGCCTGATATGTGTAGATAGGAAGAGTCTCTTTAGTAGGCTTTCTCAATCTGGACTAAGTTGAAATATAGGAGTGGTACGGGAACGTGCTGCTGAAAAATGTAACAATTTAAACCCCCCTTTTTTGTAACTTGGAACTATCTTAGTATGGAATATAAGATACGTTTGAGGAGTCTAAGATCTTCATGTGTAAGCAGAGATATATATAAGATACTAATACTAATCATCGATATAAATATAAGATATTACAAAATCTTAACACTTGTAGTTGTGTTCTCTGACTCTAACTCTATGTGTGTATTTATGTTCAAAACAGGAATTGGGTAGGCATGATTCGAACATGCGGTAGCGATAGCTAACTTATTTACAGTAAGTCTCCTTAACCAACTAGGAAAACTACCCAGATTTATGAATGTACAGTATGACCTTTTATTAGAAGTATACACTCATACATGCCTTGGAAGAGAATCGAACTCTTACTACCTAGAACTTCAGTCCAGTGCATTACCACTATGCTACCAAGGCTATGCGTATCTAGTCTTTACTATAATGATAGTAGATGACATATGGAGATAGCTGGAATCGAACCAGCGTCGCAATGATGCAAACACCGCGTAATGCCATTATACTATATCCCCTCAATATCCTTATACTGCTTTATTGGAGTCTAAGTAGACAATTCTTTATAAGATACATATACATCATAGCCCTCAGTAAGACTGAACATAGTGTATATACAGACAAGATAGGATTCGAACCTACAGTACGAATTACCGTACACTGAATAGCAATCAGTTTGCCCTTACCAATAGGCGACTTATCCTACATATATATGATAGAGTAGAGTGTATACAATCAGGTGCTAACAGGATCGAACTGTTGACCATCTAGTTAAAAGCTAGACGCTCTACCACTGAGCTAAACACCCTTCCTCCTATCAAGTATAGGAGAGCCTTGGGTTAACTTGAATCGAACAAGTATCGTGGACCTCCAAAAAATCCCGTCATGCCATTAGACCATAACCCATTTCGCTTTCCTTATAGACTTATACTCAATAAGTACATGAAATAGCTACTTACCAAAGCTGTGAATCGAACACAGGCCACAATCTTACAAGGATCGTGTTCTACCACTAAACTACTCTGGCATTGTGTTAAGTTACCTCATTACTATCTAAAGGGATAGGAGGTCTATAGACTGGACAGGAATCGAACCTGCGTGCACAGCATGAAGAGCTGTTATCCTACCACTAGATGACCAATCCTCTGTCCTGGCCCCCCAGGTCTTTCTTACCCTTCCTCAGGGTGGCGAAAACTATTCTTCATTAAGGCCATAATAGGCTATACGCGGACCCAGGAATCGAACCCAGAACTACCGATCATGAGTCGGTGATTATACCGTTTAACTAATCCACTTATGATACTAATAGAAGTATGCTAATGCACTTACTACAGGTGAGTAAGAATGACATCAGTTACAAGATGCTGGAGTCGAACCAACGCCCTTGTCGTGTAAAGACAATGTTCTAGCCGTTAAACTAATCTCGCTAGTATTTAGGTACCATGTTATCACATCCCTTATAGAGTATCCTTATATTTAGTCAGTAAATACACTATCTTATAAGATCGTGTTAGCGATTGAATGTATCTTATATATAGACATAGTTTGGTTTAGTCGACCATTCATTCACTGCTCTGTTCATATCAAGCAAATGAGATGATTAACACAGAGGTAGGCGGGGGGCCAGGACAAAGGGGAGTTGTCTCTATGCAGTTCGTTTAGAGCTTGATGCTCCTGTCACGAATAGTAGTCCTGCTACATAGATAAGAATTAGTCGTAGATCACCAATGTTGTCTAGTGAGAAACCAGATAGAATTGGTACAAATAGTAGAAGTGTGATAGAAATTAGTCCGATCATGATGTATAGAGCGTATTGTGTTACAACTCCTGTATCAAGTCGAGCAATTGTGTGGCTACCTCCGTATAGTGAGCTAGTTAGTCCGAATGGACCTAGTAGTTCAATAGCACCTCGATCTAGTACTTTAGATGTGATACCTCCAAGTGCTAAGGCTTTACCGATCACATAGTGGTTAACTACAGCATCGAAGTACCATTTAGCGTTGAAGAATGTGTATACTCGTTTACCTAGATCACTTAGAGCTAAGTCTACTGTGAAGTTAGCTAGTCGGTGGTAGAATAGTAGAGCTAATGAAGCACCTGCAATTGTACCAATAGCTGGTAGGTTTTTGTAGAATGTAGGGATAGAGAACTCAGCCTCAACTAATGTTACGTGTGATGGGTGAACAAATAGTGATGTAGCTAGCATATCGCTACCCATACCTACGAAGCTATCTTTAGCAATGTATCCAAAGAAGATAGACATTACAGCAAGGATTACTAGTGGAATTACTGTAATCATGTCTTGCTCGTGTGTGTGCTCGTAATCTCCTTTAGGAGCGTTAGGAGTAGTTAAGAATGTCATACTAATTAGACGGAATGAGTAGAAGGCAGTGATCATAGCTGTTAGTGTACCTAACCAGTATACGATGTGTCCACTCATTGTGTATGTAGCGTATCCTGACTCAAGAATTAGATCTTTAGAGTAGAATCCTGTTAAGAACGGAATTGCCATCAGACTTAGTGAACCGATTAGGATGATTGTGTAAGTGAATGGTAGAAGGTTAATTAGACCTCCAAGTCGTCGCATGTCCTGTTGATCAGCCATTGAGTGAAGTACTCCACCAGCAGCTAGGAATAGAACAGCTTTGAAGAAGGCATGGTTCACTAGGTGGAACAGTGCAACAGAGTATTGTGAAATACCTACTGCCATGAATAGGTAACCCATTTGTGAACATGTTGAGTAAGCAATTACCCGTTTAATGTCGTTCTGTAGAAGTCCAGTTGTTGCAGCGAAGAATGCTGTGATAGCACCAACCCAAGTGATCACTACTAGTGTAGTAGGAGCAAATTCAAGAAGTGGTGAAGATCGTAGAAGTAGGTAAACACCAGCAGTAACAAGTGTAGCAGCGTGAATTAGCGCTGAAACAGGAGTAGGTCCCTCCATTGCGTCAGGCAGCCACATGTGTAGTCCTAGTTGAGCAGATTTACCCATAGCAGCTAGTAAGAATAGTAGCCCAATTAGAGTTAGTACAGTCTCGTTCATGTATGGTGATAGACTGAATACTGTAGCGTAATCTAGGTTACCAAAGGCCCAGAATACACCGAAGAAGGCAATAGTTAGGAACATATCACCAACACGGTTAACAGTCATAGCTTTGATAGCAGACTTGTTAGCTTGTACACGTGTGAACCAGAAGTTAATTAGTAAGTATGAAGATACTCCAATACCCTCCCATCCAAGGAATAGAATGAAGTAGTTGTCACCAGCTACTAGTACTAACATGAAGAAAGTGAACATTGAAAGGTATGAGAAGAATCGTTGGTTGTGAGGGTCTGCAGCCATGTAACTCATAGAGTAGATGTGTACCATTGAAGATACAAGAGTAACAGGTAATAGCATTGAAACTGTTAGGCTGTCAAACATAAAGGCCCAGTCAACAGACATAAGACCTGAATCGATCCAGCTACTTAAGTAGATAGATACTGATGATCCACATAATGCAACTTCGTAGAAAGCTACAATAGATAGTAGAGCTGATGAACACATACATACAGTTGTAACGATTTGTGCACCAGTTACACCTAATTTACGTCCAAGAAGTCCGGCTGAGGCAGCACCAAGAAGAGGTAGAGCAAGAATTGATAGGTACATCTAACGTAAAGTAATTGAACCACGGATACGGTAGAATGCAACTAAGATACCAAGACCAATAGCTGATTCTGCACCAGCAATGGCAATGATGTAGATGCTGTAGGTTTGACCAACAATATCATCGAAGCTGAATGAGCTAACAATAACTAGTAGAGTCACCGCTAGTAGCATCATCTCAATACTGATTAGCATTAGAATGATGTTTTTACGGTTAAGCACGAAGCCTAAAATACCTACAAGGAATAACACTAGAGCTAATGTCATGCATCTTGTAGTAGTTCCTATTGGTTGCCTTTGTAATATGATAGATAGCAATGTAATTCTATAATAGAGTTAACAATTGAGGCATAGAAGCCTAGAGTAGTGATACTCTGAGAATGTTGTTAAAGGTTACATAGACCTTATAATGCCTTAAACTAAGTATAGCTGTTTGACTAGGCTATCAAACGAAAGAGTGAGTCTATAGACCAAATACCAAACTAATAGTTTTCGCCACCCTGAGCAATAGCGAAGGGTAAGAAAGACCTGGAGGGTATGAGCCCTCGGGGCGAAAACCCGTCCTCCCCGCCTCCCGAGGTCGGCGGGGGGGCCAGGAAGAGGAGACGAGAGCAACGGGACTCGAACCCGCATCTACTTCAATGACACTGAAGTGTTTTACCAGTTAAACTATACTCACTATAGTATGTAGCCGAAGTAGTACCTTAAATAGTACTGTTATGGACTTAGGACCAGGGGGAATCGAACCACCATCGATCAATTATCGGCTGAGCGCTCTACCGTTGAGCTATGATCCCATTAGTCACTCTTATAAGTAGTTAGACATCTATAAGATAGGTTCCTTATAATAGAGATGTCATTATAAGGTACATTCTTAGTAAAGCTGATCTAGTGATGCAAGCTTTGTCTATACCTAGCTAATAGTAAGAATCGAACTTACATTGTATCCATATGAGGGATATGTTCTAACCGTTGAACTATATTAGCTTTAAAAGGGGTTACTATAAGCCTAATTCTGTACTAGTACTGTTACTAGTAGGTTGATAAAGTACAACATTTACTGATTAATGAAAGTGTATACCTCGTCACATAGCTTGTGAGAGAAGACATGAAGTGCGCCACTGAAACTACTGGAGTTACAGTGTAATATTTCTGTAAATTTTGTCACAACTTTAGTTGTCCCGAAGAGGGTATATATACACATAGGACTTTCCTGTAGCTATGTATAGCTATCAACCTCGTAACCCCTACTATTAGCACTTCTACCTTTATATGATTGTAGTTAAGCTATATTTGGATCAACTCCCAGAATCGAACTGGAATCTTTAGATCCACAAACTAGTGTTCTACCGTTGAACTAAGCCGACCTCTTACAGGATACGTTCTTTCACTAACATACACAGGATGGTATTGGAGCTATGGCATATTCTCTATATGCAGTTCCTTACATAGGGAAAGGTCATATAAGATACATACATATGACAAATAGGCATGATCTGTAATAGTCAAACTATCGTACCTTATATAGTCTATACTAATATAAGCAACGGTAAGTCTTGAGTGGCTACTCTCGACCTCTACTCATAATTAGAGCCCAGTCTGTAGTGCATTAAATTGATGTACTAAAGTGACAGAGCTAATAACCCATATTAACCATGCTACAAGCTGCAAAATACATTGGATCAGGACTAGCTACAATTGGTCTGGCAGGAGCCGGAGTAGGTATTGGAGTTGTATTCTCAGGACTAATCACTGCTACAGCTCGAAACCCTGCACTACGACCTTAACATTGGGGTCTTAACTAACTATATGCTAGCATAGTACATGGCCTTGACACCAAAATTTGGTTAAAGTTCTTAGGTCAACAATACTTACCAGCAAGATTATTCTTCAACGACCACACGTTAGTACATCTACGGATGTTGATATGATCTCATTCTAGTACATTTATCCCAACTAGAATTGGCAACTATTCTCATACGCAATCCTAGGATTCGCTCTATCAGAGGCTACAGGACTATTCGCACTACATAAATAGGTGCGTATCAGGCAATATGCTGGAAAGGATCAAGGCTGCGCACTTAAACTAAGTTACAGAGTATGCCATACCTCAACCAGCAAGTGTAAACTTCAACGATCATATACCTGATGTAAATTGAACAACCATATTTACAAAGAGATGATCTATCTGCTATACTAAATGTCGTTAGCAGATGTATGATGTCATTCCTACTACTATACTCATAGTTAGGCTTAACACAATCACCCCCTTTTGAAATTATTTGAAGACATATAAGATATGTGAATAGACAATAACACTAAATATTAGAGACATACAAATGTAGGGTAAATTCAACGTAGAAGAGTAACTCAAGACAAACTAATGCAAGTATGCCGTAATTGGTAGCCGGGCAGTTCTTAGGAAACTGTGGTTCTCAACCATGTGGGTTCAAGTCCCACTACTTGTATACACTAGAGTTGTTCTAACGAAGGATGGTCAGGGTCATAATCCTTGGTCGTTTAGTCTAACTATCTCCTTCAACCTGCGAGTACTATAGAATGTAGTCTTGTGTGTCAATAGAGCTATTGAGCGTATACCCATACAAAATTATGGCAATCTTTACAAGCCTACTATCACTAGTAGCTCCACTTCACTGTGACGCTCCTTACCCATGGCAAATTGGGTTCCAGGACGGTGCTACACCTACTTTCGAGGGTATCGTCGAGTTACACGACACTATCTTCTTCTACCTTGTTGTAATTAGCTTCCTAGTATTCTGGATGCTAGCAGTAATTCTAATGAAATTCAGCAGCAACAAAGTAGGAATCGTACACAAATACAGCAACCACGGTACACTAATTGAGCTAATTTGGACAATTACTCCAGCTCTAATCCTAATTGCTATCGCATTCCCTAGTTTCAAACTACTATACCTAATGGATGAGGTAATCTCACCTACAATGACAGTAAAAGTTGCAGGACACCAATGGTATTGGAGTTACGAGTACTCTGACTTCGTAAGCGCCGATGGAGAGTCAATTGAGTTCGACTCATACATGGTACCAGAGTCAGACCTAGAGTTAGGACAACTACGACTACTTGAGGTAGACAACCGAGTTGTAGTACCAGTAGACACACACATCCGATTCATCGTTACAGGACAAGACGTTATCCACGATTGGGCCGTTCCAGCACTAGGAGTGAAAATGGACGCTGTGCCAGGACGACTTAACCAAACATCAGTAATCATTCAACGTGAAGGAGTATACTACGGACAATGTAGCGAGATTTGTGGTGTATACCACGGGTAAACTGCATAAGCCCGACACTAACACACTGTATGCTAGAAAATCTATGAATGTGCGCCTATAATAAGGAGACAGACATACATTCGTCTATAGACAACTAGCAAGATTCTATCTTCAGAGACTATACGTGTATCATTCTAGAATGAATACATAGTCCGTTAAATGTTATGCATGATCAAGATTCGTACTATATGCTTTCTACAATTAGCTATCCTTACATGGATCAAGAAGCTTCTTTCAGTCGGTTGGAATCGAACCCAACACTGAATAAGCTAGCTACAGAACTACGAAAATATGCAAGTGAAGACCCTCTATCACCTTTAAGTAACCATATTTGCTCCATCTTAGATCAACCACGTGAACATCTAGCACTAGAGTATTTTGATAACAGCACTGTTAACGAACCTCTATTTAGTTGTGAGTTACCAGAAGGATTTGGTAATTTGCAAGAGTACAAACGTGCAGGTATCTATCACTTTGTAGGTCAAGATGGTGAGGATTATGTAGGTTCTAGTTCCGACTTAGAGACACGACTGAACCAACAACATCGGGTACGAGGGCTAAATCCTAACAGTCATACCGTCACCCTAGCTTCTATACTAAAGTCGTAGACCACGGTTGGGAACATTTTAACTTACATATTCTTACAACAATTGACTTGCCAAGTACAAATTTTGCTCAGCTATACCCTGACTCACTAAACCTTGAAGTAACAGATCCATTGCTACGTCTTGACAAGTATGTGATTACACTAGTAGAACAAAGTTACTTAGACACATTGAAGCCCACACTTAACTCTGCACCTCACGCTAACGCTTCGTTCCCTAATTTAGGAGCAACTGGTGTAGTACGCGATGAGATGTTTAAGCAAATTGCATCATTAGCTCATCAAGGACGTGTGTTCACAGAAGCTACACTTGATCTACACCGACTAAATATGACTGGTAAACAATTCTCTTTAGAGACGCGTGCTAAGATGTCTGCTACTAAACTTGGTAAGACTACAGTGCAAATCACTAATCATGACACTAGTGAAGTTACAGCATTCACAACAAAGTCTGCTGCTGCTACTCACTTAGGAATTTCGGTCCGTACTTTAGGTCGATGGGCTAGCGACTCTACTGCTATTCACGTAACAAAGTCAAATAGTCGAGTCAGTGTGTCAATCATCAGCATTTAATGTCATGCCTATCGTTGTAGAGGCTGTTTCACTTGAGAAGTACCTAAGCTGGCTTGACAGCCAAGTATAGTACATATTAGGAGCCTAGCTTCTAACATCCCCTTTCAACATACCTTACGAGTGCGACACTCCTACATTAGATGACTTAAAATTTGAGTTCATTCTACAGTAGGCAAGGTGATCCACAGACAACCTATATTTATAATATGTTATCAGCTCTATACAGCCTACTTGAAGTAGTAATCGTACTAGTGCCAATCCTATTATCTGTAGCTTTCATGACTATCATTGAGCGTAAAGTTCTTGCTAGCATGCAGCGACGAGTAGGACCTAACACTGTAGGATACTACGGAGTACTACAACCATTCGCCGATGCTCTTAAGCTGGTAGTGAAGGAAACTGTAGTACCACAACACGCTACACGAAGTCTATTCTTCTTAGCCCCTGTTATTAGTCTAGTGTTCAGCCTTCTAGGTTGGGCCGTGATCCCATTTGGTAGTGGATTAGCACTATCAGATTTTAGCCTTGGAATCCTATACTCATTAGCTATCTCATCTATTGGTGTATACGGTGTACTATTCGCTGGATGGTCTGCGAACTCTAAGTATGCCTTCCTTGGTTCACTTCGAAGTACAGCTCAAATGATTAGTTACGAGCTAATTCTAAGCTCTGCAGTACTGGCCGTGATCCTATTAACAGGAACATTCCACTACACAACAATCATTGAGAGCCAACAAAGCGTTTGGTTCCTTGTACCTCTATTCCCTCTATTCATTATCTTCTTCATCTCTGTACTAGCTGAGACTAACCGTACTCCATTTGACCTGCCAGAGGCTGAGTCAGAGCTAGTTGCCGGATTCTTCACTGAGCACAGTGGAATGATCTTCGTGTTCTTCTTCCTAGCCGAGTACTGTAGTATTGTGCTGATGTCAGCACTTACAGCTATTCTATTCCTTGGTGGATACATTATGCCAGAGATTGTACCTAACGACACATTCATCAACATTCAAAGTATTGTACTAGCACTGAAGACTTGTATCTTCTGTTTCGTATTCGTATGGTTCCGAGCTACTCTGCCACGATTACGATATGACCAACTAATGCAATTCTGTTGGATGGGTATGTTACCTGTTGTAATTGCACTAATTATTCTAGTACCTAGCATTCTAGTAGCATTCGACATTGCACCATACTAATCTAGATCCCCCTTTTCTAGGTTACCTGGCCAGACATTGAATAGACTACTCTGACGTATCTTATATGATCACAAAGGCACTATTTGTATAAGATACGAGTATTACTGATGCAAAAGGGGAGTGATATTGATGAGACTTATGATCCCCACCAGTAGATTGATACGTATAGGAATAGCCATACAACGTCTACGAAGTGCCAGTATAGAATTGACGCCTCGAACCCAAGGTGGTGGTGGTCTGTTAGGTGGTATGATAGAATTCGACCAAAGGCTACAGCAATGAATAGTGTACCAATGATAACGTGAAGTCCGTGGAATCCTGTAGCGAAGAAGAATGTAGATCCGTAAGCACCGTCAGTGATTGTGAATCCTGCCTCGTAGTACTCAAGTCCTTGAAGAGCTGTGAAGAATAGAGCCAGTACAATAGTGATGATAATACCTAGGATAGTTCCTCGTCGGTTACCTTCGATTAGTGAGTGGTGTGCGTATGTTACACTTGCTCCTGATGAAAGTAGTAGTACAGTGTTAAGTAATGGAATCTCGTAAGGGTTTAGAGGGTCAATACCTGCTGGAGGCCATGCGTTTCCTAGCTCTACAGTAGGTGCTAGTGCTGAGTGGAAGTCAGTGTAGAGACTCTATCTTATGATTATATCATTAGAACGTGTAGTCTTTGAGTAAGCTATTACTGCTAGTAGATCCATTTATGAGGATTGTTACTATGAAAGTACCTATAATGAAGATGTCCTAGCATATAGTTCAGTTGGGCCCACTTCCTTAGGCCCAGAAGATTGAGATGAAGAAGAATACCTCACTGATAATGAATAGTGCTACACCAAGGTTAAGACCTTTCTGTACAGCAAATGTGTGGTTTCCTAGTAGAGTTCCCTCTGCTACAACGTCTCGGAACCATAGAGCCATTGAGCTTACAGTAGTGATAAATCCGATGATTACAAGGAATCCTCCGTTAGAGAATCCGTTGAAGTACATTGCAGCGGCGATTGTAAGAATAAGTAGTGAGAATGATGTTAGTAATGGCCATGGTGATGGAGTAACTAAGTGGAATGGATGTGCTTGGAATTGAGCTCGTGATAGTTGCATAACGAGTAATTTTAAGAGTCAGAAATATACAGGCCTACAGATGTAGGATAGCTGTAGATACTTGGCTAAGCTAGTTACTAGCTTACAGTATGCTCCTACGTGACATAGTAAATGTAGAGAGTTACTTATAATATAAGCACATATCTTAGTATCTTATATGTATGTACGTGACTCTACGGTAGATATTTCATGGTCCGGGGTCGGATAAAATAGGATTCGAACCTATGGTACCTGGGAGGCACTTTCACTTTCAAGGTGAACACATTAAACCACTCTGTCATTTATCCTTGTCTTACTCTTTTCTACTTTGTAAAGGAAGTGTTGTAGTACTTTGTACACTATCCTTATAATTTCTTATATCTTATAAGATACAATACTCAAGAAATTACCCTTTATAAGTAAGATTCTTCTTAGTGCAAGTATGCTGGAATAGGTAGACAGGTGGTTCTTAAGCAACCATGACGCTATGTTGTATGGGTTCGATTCCCATTACTTGTATAGTATCTCTACCTTACTATTGATTGACGACAGACATATTGTACATTACTTTCACAGTAAGGACCAGGAATGGCTTGACTCGAACAAGCTCCGCGAGACTTTGGAGATCTGCATGCTACCATTGACACCACATTCCTATTTGTTGTATGCTATTCATCTATACACTACTCATTATACACTAGAGGGCTAAGAGGGGATCGAACCCTAAAGTCAACAGATTTGCAATCCGTGTGTAGTACCATACTACCGCCTCAGCCCTTGTTCATCACCCATAGAGTAATCTTCTAGTGGTATACTGTTGACTTAGTATCACACCGCGAAGGACTCGAACCTCCACAGCCTCATCCGAAGTGAGGTGGTCTACCATTAACCTAGCAGTGCTATGTATTTGCGTCTATATATTCTTTGACTATCACAGGAAACTAAGGACGGAGCCGAAGGAGAGCAATAGAACATTTGTCAGGGCTTGTATAGCCTAACTCAAGTTCCTTATACTGCTTATCTAAGTATAAGATAGCTATCTATGACGAGTATGTAATTGTTCGTACCTTATATGATACTATCTAGTAATAGTAACGTCGAGTTATCTTGACCACCGTGTAGATTATCACTATACGTTTCTATCGTGAAGGGTTAATTTGTTAAACCCTCATACTACGTCATTTACTGTTCTTTCCTATACTAAGGACTAAGAAATGATGAGTCGGAGATCAACTATCTATTATATACAATATGCTAACAGCTCTACTACTGATTCCTTTACTAGGAGCACTTACTCTAGCTCCTATGACTGAGTCAACACCACAACAAATCTCACGAATCAAACGTGTTGCTCTACTAACTACTGTAGTTACATTTGCATTATCAATGATTATGTGGGGTGAGTTCGACTCAAGCTCAAGCCAGTACCAATTTACTGTTGAGTACTCGCGCGCAACACTTAGCTTCTTACACATGCACATGGGTGTAGACGGTCTATCACTATACTTCGTTCTACTTACAACATTTACACTACCTATCTGTATTTTAGCTAGCTGGGACAACGTAACACACAACATCAAAGCTTACATGATTGCTCTATTAGTACTGGAAAGTCTACTAATTGCAGTATTCGTAGTACTTGACCTACTACTATTCTATGTATTCTTCGAGGCTGTACTTATCCCTCTATTCGTGCTTGTAGGTGTATGGGGTGCTAGCGCGGACCGAATCCGAGCTTCATTCTTACTATTCCTTTACACTCTATTCGGATCTCTATTCATGCTACTAGCCTTCCTAGTTATCTTCTACCACGTTGGAAGTACTGACTTTGAAGTACTATCATTAGCTGACATTAGCTTCGAGCACCAACGATGGCTATGGCTTGCAATCTTCCTAAGCCTTGCTATTAAGACACCTCTACTGCCAGTACATATTTGGCTAAGCCGAGCTCACGTTCAAGCTTCAGTAGCGGTATCAATGATTCTAGCTGGGTTAATTCTGAAATTAGCTACATACGGTTACATCCGAATTCTAATTCCATTCCTACCTGAGGCTACATCATACTTTGCACCATTAGTACAAACTATCTGTGTTGTAACACTAGTATACAGTTCACTAACTACACTACGACAAACAGATTTCAAAGTACTAATTGCTTACTCATCAATTGCTCACATGGCTGTAGTTGTAATTGGACTATTCTCTAACACACTACAAGGAATTGAAGGAGGAATTCTATTAGGAATTGCTCACGGTTTCGTAAGCCCTGCTCTATTCTACTGTTTAGGTGGAATTATCTACGATCTACTCTAATAAATATCGGTCCCAGTCTATCTGCGCATTGTACTGTATACTAGAACATAGAACAACTACTGAAAATTCAGTGACAAGTGACTTTAACTAGTAAGTTTACACACTTCAGAGACTATCCGTACAAGTCTACTATCTATTTAGGTAAAGACATGACATAGTCCCAATGTCTACTCATTACTCGTTGCTTAAAGCACGAATTTGTAGGCATTAGCGATACCATACACGAGTTATCCGATACTACCGAGGACTTATCCAATACATGCCTGTATTCTCACTTCTATTCTTCCTATTCATTCTAGGTAACATGTCAACACCACTTACAGTTAACTGGGCTGGAGAGGTACTAGCACTATTAGGAGCAATGCAACGAAGTCCATTAGTAGGTGTAGCTATGAGTCTAGGTATTATCTTCTCAGCTGCTTACTCAATTTGGCTATACGCACGTATGTCAGGTGGAGCATGGAGTCCTTACTTAGGATACGCTGTAGATCTTACTCGACGAGAGTTCATGGTACTACTACCACTACTATTCTGTATGTTCCTATTCGGTATCTTCCCTAACATCATTCTATCAGACATTCACTACTCTGTATCAACACTACTATACAAGTAGACACCCCCCCTTTTGTAAGTATAATGTACGTACCTTATATAGTGATTACTGTACAGTAATTGTATCTTATATGCCGCATTCGGCTCCGCCTAAGGAGTATCACTATAAGCAACTTGGCCTTACAGAGATACCTAACATTATCTCCTTTAGTTACGTAATTCATGCCTAACTAAATATTGACGTACTAACTAAGCTCTCTATCCTGATAGCTACCTCTAAGTCGTTAAGCATTCTATTCTATTCTATTCTAAACGTATTTATCTACTTATCTACACGTAAGTGTTCGACTTACTTCACCAGATACATTCTATTTGGATGAACTAGCTACCATATTTGAGATCATACTCTATCAAGAGGTTAGACTATCACTCTATTTATGACTGGTTAGGTACTTATTCGCCTTATGCGTCTACTAAAATCACACCCAATTCTTGGACTAGCTAACAGCTACATGATTGATAGCCCTCAACCAGCTAGCTTAAGCTACATGTGGAACTTCGGTTCACTACTTGGTGTATGTCTAATTATCCAAATTGTAACTGGAATTACATTAGCAATGCACTACACACCTAACATTGATCTTGCATTCATCAGTGTTGAGCACATTATGCGAGATGTACACTATGGATGGTTAATCCGATACCTACACGCTAACGTTGCTTCATTCTTCTTCATCTTCGTATACCTACACATTGGTCGAGGTCTATACTACGGATCATACCGATCACCTCGAACTCTACTATGGGCAATTGGAGTAATCATTCTGGTTCTAATGATGGCTACAGCATTCCTTGGTTACGTTTTACCTTACGGTCAAATGTCTCTATGGGGGGCTACAGTTATTACTAACCTTCTATCAGCTATCCCTTGGATCGGTACTGACTTCGTACAATTTGTATGGGGAGGTTTCAGTGTAAACAACGCTACTCTTAACCGATTCTTCTCACTTCACTACCTACTACCATTCATCCTAGCTGCTCTAGCTGCAATGCACCTACTAGCACTACACGAGCACGGAAGTAGCAACCCATTAGGTCTATCAGGTAACACTGACCGACTACCATTCCACCCTTACTTCACATTCAAGGATCTAGTAACAATCTTCCTATTCCTTCTTGTATTAGGAGTAATGGTATTCTACGCACCAAACTACCTAGGACACAGTGACAACTACATCCCAGCTAACCCAATGCAAACACCTCCATCAATTGTTCCAGAGTGGTACCTACTACCATTCTACGCAATTCTACGATCTATCCCTAACAAACTATTAGGAGTACTAGCTATGTTCGCATCACTACTGATCCTACTAGCTATGCCAATTGTTGATACATCACGAGTACGAGGATCACAATTCCGACCACTAATGCGATGGGCATTCTGGCTATTCGTATCAAACTTCTTTGTACTAATGTACATTGGAAGCCAACACGTTGAAGAGCCATTTATCACTGTAGGAGCTATTTCAACTGCATTCTACTTTGCTTGGTTCCTAATCGTTGTTCCTGTAGTAGGAGTTGTAGAGAACACTCTACTTGACATCGCTACAGAGTCAAAATCATAATCCCCCCCTTTTGACATGTATGATCGTACCTTATATTATAGTATAACATATAAGATACACTACAATGGCCAACAGACTTGAACTAAGATCTATTCAACTGCTATGATCTTATTTTGGAGGGCTATATGCTACCTAAATTGAAAGGCTGGAACGGGTGGGTGGTACATATGAGTTAACAAAATAGTCATACCATGGACTTAAATACTCCTTACTAAATGGCTTTCCTAGTTGCTATGGTAGACCAAAAAAGGGGTTAATTACTGGCTTTGTTGACTGATCCAGACTTTCATTGTGAATGCACCAAGCTTGTTCTTTCCTGCATATTTACTGTAATCTACTGTACGGCTTTGACCTTTAGCAGATGATCCTAGTCCTCCTGCACTTACAGTTTGACGTGGACCTGATCGTTGTGTTGTTAGTCGTCCTGACAGCTTTAATTCTACTCCAGTAATATGTGAAGCAGGTAAAGTATCTGTTACTGACCCTTCTGATACTACAGTAGGTAGTGTATTCTTCAGCATGTCTAACATACGTGCAAATGACATTTTACCTCCATTAGCTGTTAGGTACTGAGCTAGAATTGAACTATCTAGAGCTGAATGTGCCATACGGATTAGTCGTAACTCTACTGTACGTCCCCAACACACTGTTAAAGCGTTACCTAAGGCTGCAATACTACTGTTTGAAAGTGCTTCTGTTGGAGCGTAGTAGAATACAGTGATAACTACTTTGTCAGGTGTTACTGAAAATACAGGTTTACCAACTAAGGCCTTATATTTGGCAAAGAAAGCTTTGATCATAGATGTAGCTTGACGTTGCATTGACATAGTGTTCATCTGGTTAGACTTATTGAACATGTATGTAGTTGTCATAGTGAAATTGATAGTATAGGTATATTACTAGGCAATAGAGTGAGTACTACTTTGACTGTTACAGAAAGAGTACTATACACTAATACAATACATTTGTAACTATTGCTGTGTTTAAGATGCATCCTGGTTCCTCTCTAGAGAAGGAGTGATTGCACCAAAGTTGTACATATGGGATGAGACCTTCTATAGTACTCCTTAAGTTGATGTTTAACATAGTTGTACGTACCTTATAAGATCTACAGTTACAGTAGAGTATCTTATATCTCATCATACTCATAGAAAAGGGGGAAATAGCTATTATAGCTTAGTGATGTACATTCGTGTTACGAACAGCTCTACAAATGCAGGTAGAATGTATGTTCCGAATACGTATACTAGAGTGATAAGTACTAGGAATGCAAATGATAGTTGGTTAACGAAGTAGAATGGTAGTAGTTGTGGCATAGTTAATATAATATGTAGCCTAACATTGTTACCTCATGCTTTAACTGTCAATAAGCTAAAGATCGATTCAATTCGAAAGAGGTACTGTTGGCGTGCCTTGTCTGAATGAACCTAAATTAGGTTTAAGCAGATGTATAGAGACTATACCCCTCATATCATTCTCAGATCTGAGGGTTTCAGGCTGGATAGTAGATATTACTTATAATACGTAAAAAGGGGGTAGTAATTCCACTACGGACTACTGTACTATGATTGTACTGGTAGAGTGTTGTATGAGTGGAATGGTACTGGGCTGGCAAGAGTCCACTCTAGTGAGTGAGCGTATTGTGGTCCGCTTAGGAACTCTGGTGTGCTTGTGAAGAATTGTGGCACAGCCCATGGGTTGTTTGCAACGGCTTTACCGTGTACGAACTGGTCCCAAATGATGTATAGGAAGATAGCTGTAGCAACTACTGAAACGATTGAACCGAAACTTGAGATAAGGTTCCATCCAGCAAATGCGTCAGGGTAGTCAGGGATTCGCCGAGGCATTCCGGCCAGACCTAGGAAGTGTTGAGGGAAGAATGTAAGGTTTACTCCAACGAACATAGTCCAGAAGTGGATGTGTGCTAGTTGCTCGTTGTATGTTTTACCAATGATTTTTGGTGCCC